>JAVTVJ010000376.1:1680000-1715000 GCA_034509425.1 Eopsaltria australis
CCATGCTGGTCACTCAGTGGTCACTCAGTGGTCACTCAGTGGCACGGGGCTGCAGGAGGGGCAGCTCCAGTGAGACCCAGCACAAGCACAGCAGGAGGTGTCCCTGCAGAAATTGTCCGGGTTCAGGGAGTGGAGTGCAGGTGACAAGTAAAGCACTACAACTGGCAGAGCAAGCAAATGCTTTACAAACAGCCCCTCTGCAAACTTATTTTGGATTTAAATGAGGATCATTTCACTCAGCTTAGGGGCAAAACACTGAAATTAAAAAATGCATTTTTTCCAGACAGAGATCTTAATCCTGGATTAATTATTTTACACATTTGCCATTTTAATTAAAGCAATATTGCTTCTTTCTTGAGTTCTTTATCTACTTTCTTTAAGTAAAGCTACTTAATAGTGGGGATTGTGGAAAACATTTGTTCGTGATTATGCAGACATACAGTCAAACAAGACTGAAACAAGAGCAGCATGCAAAAATGTATTTAAGGACTATCATCCCAAAATGCTGCTAAAAGCTATTAACCAGTACGTGTTAATTGCCACAGCATTCATATTAATTTTCACTTCGGGCCCGACATTGTGGAATATTTCCCCTGATACATTTTAAACAAAGTTTAATTTAAGGAACTGCTTCTATCAACACTTATGAAAATTAACAGCCAAGCAATTAGCACTCATGAATTATCCCTTCCCCCATGCTTGCTGCAGCATCATTTTTAAAACAGTTGCTACATGAGAAATTGTTGGTTTTTAACCCATTACCAGAATTAGCCACAAGAAAGCGTGTGGCACTACAGAGAGACCTCATTCCTCACCAAAGGACTTTTAGCATTTGTCCACCCAAAAATTACATTGATCAGTTTTCAGTTAAATCATCTCCAGTAGAGATAATTATCAAGCAAATGCCAGAGAACTCCATAGGATCAGAAAAGCCAAATTTCCTTATAACTCCATTTGCAGTTAGCCATGAAAGCAGAAATAAAACCACCTTGAGAAAATCTGGTCTGCCTGTAGGAAAGGTTTTTGGCCTCATAACTCCACTTAACTCCAGAGCCAAACAATTCCTTCCTTACATTTCTGATCCCTTCTGCACCTCTTTCCTGCCTGAACATCGTGAAGCTCAGCTGAGTCACTGAAATGAGCCATCACCACACTCCTGTGTGCCACCTGGGGTACCTGCATAGGACTTTCAGATCTGTCTTACACTGAATCTTTTTTCCCAATATTATTAAAACACAGCAAGTTGGAACATTAAACTGTCAAAATTTGATTTTCCAAGTCCTGTAAACAGAAATACACATGAATTTATTTATCAAATGGGTGCTAATTTAATTTGCATGCAGACAAAAGAAATCAATTTGGCCAGTGATTTCTTAAGCCTTCACGTAATTTTCTATTCCAACGACACCTGAAGGAATTTTAAAGAACTAAAGGTTCTTTCAATACAAAATTCTTAGAAAGAGTGTACAAGATTTATTAACCAAGAAGTACAACCCATGAGCTTTACAAAACATGAAAACAGGAGCAGAGCTGAGGTTTACTTTAACTTTTCTAAGGAAAAACTCGAAGAAATTGTTGAGAGTAGTTACTGCATGTGTGGCTTCTGTGAAGAGCTGAAGTTGTGCAATGTACAGAAAAGGGTGGTGGAGGCACAAGCTCAGGGATCCTGAGCTGCTCACAATGCCTCCACTGCAGCTGTATTTCACCAGCCATATTCTCTACTGTTTTGATAATTAATGAAGTGATCAGGACAGGAAGAAATTAGAGTGCTTTAAAATTTTACTATTTCATAAAATCACAGAAGTGGTATGAAAAAGCCACTAAATCTGGCAGGGAACACCTGGGAGATGAGAGCAGTGCCCACAGTGGCTGGGCTGGGATCACTGCTCACGACATGATTTGAACTGAAAAGCACAACACGTGCCAGGGGATCAGGGCAGGAGGACCCTGAGCAGGATATTTGAGATTTCAGGTCAGTCAGGGACCCAGGCAGGGCTGAAAGCAGCCAGGATGAGGAGCACAGGCACAGGGCTGGGCACAGACAACACCGAGCTCTCCTGCCCTGCCCACCCACCAAAAATGAGAGTTATTGAACAGCCTGCAATCTGCATTACCAACCTGAAATATGCACAAACCAAAGGCCTGGTTAGAACCTTAAAGATCTCAGATCCACTGTGACCCCCTGAGTAAATACACAATTAAGTAGGGTGTTTTTAAGACATGTTTAATTAGGCCCCTGGCCCCTCCTCACCCCCCCACCTCTCCCCAATTATGTACCATTTCCCCCAGAGATACATGGCTCTGTTAATTATGTAAATAAGTCATGCACTATTCCCTGAAATAATTATATTACTGTGAAATACTGCTCATCTATTATCAATAAAAATAAATACAAGACATATGATATTTCATTAAAAATAATTTTTAAAAGCTCGATGGTTTTTGGTGTTTTATTACATGAGAACTGAAGTAAAATAACTCACAACTGGACCATGTTTCTTCTATATCTCAGATGGCCAGTCAAGCATTTAAACCAGATAATACATACAGAACTATAGAGAATAAACTTTCTCTGCAAACAATTGATACACTTACCAGAGTAACTGAAACAAGGGTGTTAAAATTAACACAGTGAGATTATACTCTAACAAAATGTCCATTCAGTTGTTTTGGATTGTGAAGAAAGCATTTTGATTTGCAGATCACAACTGAGATAATTCGTATCAGACCCTGTAAATCACAATTGAGTGACATTGAGGTATTTCCTTAACCTCTCAAACTGACATGAAGAGTGCAGCTTCCTTCCAGTGGACCCTGCTAAATATATCTGACTTCAATATGTGAAAATGAAGATGTTCATTATAGACATTAATACAGTAAAGATTAGCCTGGATTATCAAAGAGGGAAGGAAAAATGCTGAAGTTCCTCAAGTGTCTGAGAAACAAGATTTAAACATGACTGAATTACAGCAGAATTCTCTTAATAAAGAAGTATTTGATTTTTGCTTCCCCTATACACGACAGGAGAGTTCATTTAAATGTTCACCCAACTGAAATTTCATGGCATAAGAACAGCAAACCTGGAGTTTAGAAAAAGGCTTTTGGTGCTGTCAGCATGGAAGTGCTGCTGTCACTCATTAATGAGGCCAGGAATTCTGAAAACCTGAGTTAGCACTGATTGCCACGTGCTAATAAATATAAAACCACAATGGAGGAGCTTTTGCTCCTGAACTCCATAGTCTGAAGGTTACCATTTCACAAATATTCCAGATACTCCTGGAAATGTCAGGGGAATTACGGATCTGACTTTCCACTTCAAGAACACCTAACAGAATATGAAATTCCTCCATCATGATGGTAATGAAGCTCAAACTCCATCCTCCCACAGGAGATTCCACAAACAAATCCAGTAGAAAACAGATCTGTGGAGTATTTATACTTGTTTTGGAACAATATGACAATGATCCATCACACCTATGTTTATTTTTCAGTTTCTAGAGTTGATGACAGGGAAATATAATTGACAATATAGAGCACAGGGAAGACATTTATCCCCCAGTCTGAGCAGTACCAGATCCATCTCCTGACCCCCATGACCTGCCAGGTTTGCAGCCAATCTCCTCCCTGTGTTACACAAATGAGCACTTGTGCAGTGATATATTGATTAGTGCTTCTTTTTGCCTCAGACAGTGACCTACTGATACTTCAGTTTTCCACCCTCAAAACAGACCATGGCTTCTCCCACTCTCACGAGAGCACCGAGGATGAAGACGTGAATCGTGGAATATTCAGCAAGTGCTGTGATGTGGATAGACAGGACAGGGTTTTTTTTAAATGCCAAATAATTAATCATTTATACAAAGGGTCTCATAATGAGTGATGAGACCTCTAGAGATGTCCCAGGACTCTGTCACAATGAAGGTGCACCTCACTGACCTGCTGGAGGAGGAAACAGCAAGGCAGAGAAGCCGAATGCTCAGTGCAGAATTTTGTAATGGAGACAGGAGAAATGCTTCAACTGAACCAGCAACAATTACATCTGCTTGTTTCCAGACAATCACTGCCAATGCCTGATGGCCACTACAGGGCCTCCCTGGAGCCTGCACAAGCCACAGCACAGGAGCAGAGCCCCAGGCCCAGCCCTGGCAGCCAGGTCGCTCACCTTGCCGTCGAATTTGGAGTACTCGTTGAAGGGGTTGTTGAGCTGCAGTGGACACTGCTCCAGTCGCACAGACAGGATGGACTGCTTCCCAGAACATGGGGATTTCACTCTGAAATTCTTCTTTTCAAACAGTGAGCTCAGCTCCTCTGCTGCAGATCAGAAAAGTGATTAGAGGCATCATGTGAGGAGATGCTGCTGCTCACCACAGAGAGGTAACATCGTAACAGGGAGCACAAAATCAAATAAATAAACCAACAAATGCTGCAGCAGGGCAGGATCTACCACCACTCTTTCACAGCCCAACGATATGAAACCATTAAGAAGTTTGAATGATGATCCTGTTTAAGCTGAGGAAGATGAGTTTTCCCTATGCAGAGAACAGAACTGATCAGTGTAAGATCCACTTGAGTCAAGATAACAATCAGGAGAATTCTACACATTCCTGGTCTTTCTGCTTGCCTACTTTCTCCTAAATGAGCAAGGAACACTAAGGAAAAGAGCTGCTGACACATGGAGAGCACAGTTCACACTGAGCCTGCAGCATGTGACAGTGCCACACCACAGGACAGCCCCAGTGCAGGGACACCCTGCAGCCAGCAGCACACCTGGCACCTCCCCTCAGCCACAAGGATCATTTCTCGTGGTACATTGGATATGGCCTCCCCTCATAAAAGTGTCAAACCTGAAAACACCATTCCAGATCAACAGTCTGAACAGTAAAAACAAAAAAGCTTTCTGAAAACAAAGGGGATCCAAGTTCAGGAGTTCTTCCTGTGGTCTGTGAAGGCTCATAAAAGCTTTTTTATGTGAAGAAAGTGCACAGCTGAATTTCCAACAACAACTCAACTTCAAATTTACAGGCATACTTTAAAAAAACCCTAAAAATAGGGCTTCTTATGCTACAAGCCCACGATGAAATGAGGACAGAGCCTGGCGTGGCTCAGCACATCAGCACCAAGGGGTCTCATCTGCAGGGAGCTGTGGCTGAAGCTGGACAAGGTTTCCCACATCTGCTCCAGGAACCAAAAGCCCCCAGTCTCCATCAATCACTGCCCAGAGCCAAGCCCAGCTCAGTGCCCCTGGCTCTTGGATTCCCTCACAGCTCACAGATTCACATCCTGCTTCTCCAGGAACGTGGAGCTGCTCCCAAGGCAGAATGACCCGGGACGTGATCTGCAGGGAGCTGCTTCATTTCTTAGAGTGCAAAATTAAAACTTGTCAAACGATAACTATAGTCAAAAGCTCCATTTATTTTTATCAGCAGATTGCCTTAAAATTCAGGCAGTTGGCAGAGGTGCTAAGTCCTGGCACTGAGAGATCCCCAGTGGGTTTGTGAGAGGCTGCAATTAACCAAAAAATCTTGATTTAATCCCTTTCAATGTGGCCACTTCAACTCCATTAGGTTTTCTTGATTTTTCAACAAGCTTTTTTACCTGTTTGCTGTTTTTTGTTTTTTTTTTTTTTTTTAATCTCTAGCATTATGCTGTAGTATTACCTTTAATTGATTATTCTTGGGCATTTGGAAAGGACCTTGGAATCCAACACAATGGTTTTACTGGCAAAAGTGAAAAAGCAAGTTTTTATCTACAGCTGCTCTGTATGGGCTGAATGCAAGGCTTTGGAAGGATTTCCTTGCTATACTGTTAATTTGCATTCTGTATGCTCAGAAATGAAGGAATGTACAATGCAAAGGTACAGTGGATATCCTTAGGGGCTCCTCTTTCTCCTTGCTGCAGTTTGGTGTTCAAAGGGAGAAACACTCAGAACTCAGCAGAGAAGGAAAATCAGCTCTGCCAACAGACCCCGAGTGCCTTGAGTTTTTATGTAACTTACTTTTTTATTTAAACCTGTTCTGCAGCAGACAGGGACTGATCCATTTGCCTGCAATGCCAGCACATTCCTCAGAGGGGACACGTGTGACTGCTGGGGACAGATGATGAGTGCAGGGCAGCACGGGGGGATGGAGATGTGACCACAGAGCCCCCAAGGAGCCTCAGCCTGAGCCAGCACAGTGTGCAGGAGACACAGCAGAGAGATTTGCATCAGCACTGCCCAAATGCTATAAAATATTAAGCAAAGAGTTGGAGGTTATGGTAGATTAACCTTTAAAACCTACAACTCTGCTTGCAGAAGGAGAAAGGCAAAAACGTTTCAGAAAGCATTAACGGGGGTATCCAACACAGCTGAACACTGAATTAAGGATTAGTGGGACTGTGCTGCTCATGTGAGCAGCTTTGTTCACTCCTCTGAAAAAGATATTAGTGCTGGAGAACGTTCTGCAAATGACAGCCACGGAGATATGAGGAATTAGACAAAAAAAGGGAGATTACAGAGGGACCTCATTAAGATATACACAAATTTTGAAAGAAGTAGGCATGACAGACCACACAAAGGTTTGAATGTGTGTCAAATACAACAGAAATAGAAACTAGTATGAGCTCTAAAATAGGAAAATTGAGACAGATTTGTAATTTCATATATTACAATTTAAACTGTGTAGAACATCCAGTCACAAATACTTAATTATATAATTTTAAAAAACACAATTCAGTATTTTTTGAGAAATCAGTGATAATAGTTTTACCAAGGAAAGGCAGGACAAGTTAAGACAGCATTTATTATGCTTGCATTTAAGTAGATCATATATATACTCTTTATTTCTTAAGATTTGTACCTTATCTAAAAAGGAAGCTACAAAAATATTCCATCCAAGCAAACTCTGCAAAGGACACCCCGAGGTGACAAACACACAAACACCACAGTGATGCCTCAGGGTGCAAACCCCACAGGAGTCACTCCAGTGACTTCAGGCCAAACTGGGTGTTCAACACTTTTCCCTCTCCTTTGGAAATGGAATGGACACCATGGAATGGCCTGGCCAGGGCTGGCACCCCCTGGCATGGCACAAAGAATTGGCATTTCCTCCCTGCTTTGAAAGCTCAGGGGAAAATCACCAACTGCAAATGCTGTAACCATCGAAGGCAGGAATAAAACCAGTAGGAAAATAGAAGATATTTTCTTTTACCTGAGCAAGAAGTATTTCTGTCTTTCCACTGAACGTTTTTGCATTTTATTTGATTTTGTCTCTCTTTCCGCAGACGTTCTAGTCTCTGAGCTTGAAAAGAAATATTACAACTATAAGTTTGTCAATGAAAGTTTACTATAAACAAAGACATAATTAACTACCTTTATATGAATAAAGATGTTTTATACTGCATATGTAGGGAAAAAAGTCATAAAATTTTAAAGGTGGCACCCCTGAAAAGCAAATACCAACAAAAACATGAAAATGTTCTTGATTTATAATTGAAATTAGAGGATATAAAACATTAATAGAGATCATAAAGATAGTATTAACATGGAAGAGAATAATAAAATGTGAAAACTTCTGTGATTAATATGACATTTCATTATATAAATCATTAATAACGGTCTTAAAGGAATTTTAATGCACAAATGAACTGAAGTGAATATTACATTACAGGAATAAAATTACTGTTATGAATTACTCTACCCGTTTCAAAAATTAAAGATAAATGAACTCAGACTAGACTATTAAAGTTTTAAATATAAAATCCTTTATCTAAAAATCATGAAAATTATAAAATGTCAAAGCGATATAAATTAGCACAGCTTTTTCTTCAGTAGGCTGAAACAGTTTATAGGTAGTAAAATAAATGATTTGTATCTTCACAACATTAGTCAAATCCTAAAACGAATATAATATTTCTTTACATATATTTTGAGTCCATCTTCAAAATATGGTTGGGAAAAAGCCCCAGATAGTTCTGATACCAAAGAACTTGCAGCCCAGGGTACCAGACAACAACTTAAATTACCTTTTTTAGTTAACAGTAAGAGCTTCCTTGGGGAAAAAACCTGATGGAAGCCACCCAAGACAATGACCCCAAGAAACCACTGATGTCATGAAATGTCCACTCAAAATAAGCAACATTAGACTGGCAAGTAGAACTAACAGTGCTGATCCCCAAAGGAAACAATTTGCTGGATATATTAGCAATTTTGATGTATTGAGATAATTCATTAACTAAAATGGGTTTGTAGAAGAGATTCTAAAATGCTAAATTACTCTGACAATTTTTGAATACAACTGGAGTTCCCCGAGCCTTTTCAGCAATAAAGAAATATTAATAAATATTTTCTATCCCTTCTGTTGATATTCTTTTACATTTAGGTCTTTGAACTGAGTTGTGGACAAGGAAGTAATTTTTTTTCCCCATAAAAACTGTCGATCAGGGAACTGATTAAAAAAAACTCCTTTGAGGTTTAACAGCTGTAACAAGCAGTTTAAGGTACAAGCACAAGAACCTGAATGCCTCTAGATAGCTTCCTCTTAATGAAATAAGAAAAGCATCCCTCCTCATAAGTTTAAATATTGGAAAAAACCACTGTTGTAGCATGGATATTTTATCCTGAAAGAAAAGCACCACATTTGTACTGTTACTGCCCAGACTGCAACTCAAAATCACCTTCCAAAACCCTTTCTTCCCTAATGAGCTATCATGAAAGATCTATTAGATGAACAGGTAAACAAAGGATAAAGGAAAAACCATAGACTAGAAACAAGAATAATGCATGTTTTTATCCTGTTTGATATCTCCACCCCCTGTCAAAACAAACGTACAAGAGCACAGTTACCACCTTCACTGACTCCATCCTGTGCCTCCACCTACAGCTGATCCCAACACACCATTTCACTGTGGGACTGTGCTGCAGCAGCACCAAGTCAGAAATGTGGATTATTCAAGGCTCACTCTCACAGGCAGCCACTGAAAGCTTTCGGTGTGAAAAATGTCCCTGAGCAATGCAGGTGTGGTTTCAAGAATGGTCAGCACCGATCTGAGCCTTTGTTCCTGGGCCTGGGGACTTTGGGGCTCACCCACACCCAGCACCTGGCACTGCCCTCTCCTCTTGCCACGCCAGAGCTGCGACACAAAATCAGCTCCCTCAGTGTCCCAACCCTGACCTGAGAATGTGCCCCCAGCTGGCACCTGCAGGGGCTCCAATCCATAACTCAGATGGAGATTATTCTATCCATCTGCTCCCTGGGTGAAATGATCCTTCAAAATCATTCTCTGGAGCAATCCTATAAATGTTCAAACTCTGCCTCTCCTTCCTCATGAGCTGCACCATGCCCTGCACTCCCCCAGCCCCAGGGCAGTGCTGGGCAGCCTGGCACCCTGGATTGCCACCACGCCTCCCTGGCAGCTTGGGTTACAATCTGTGATCTCCAAACCTCACTCTCTGCTACAGGAGATCAGTGCCCTGCCTCTTCTGGAACCGTTCACAACTTCCTACTTGCAAAAGGCACTTCAGAATCCGCAACCCCACACACATTTTCCTGGTGAAGCAGAGCACAGAGGTGCTGTCTGGGCTCTAGGTGGTGTTATAATACCTGCAGAAATCATTTTAAAAAAATACACAGAAACAGAAAAAAGAGGACCACAGCACACCAACCTTCTCATCTATATTTTACCTCACAGAACTCCTTAATATTCCTCAGGTCTAAGCAGAAGTCTGGATATCCCTCGTATGAAACACTGCATGGGACAGCTTTCCACCAGTCACGACAAAATGAGTATATTTTGCAAAGGTGTTCACCCTTAAACTTTCTAATTTGGTACCTTAAACTCTAGCTCAAGGTTTTACTCAGAAATAAAACTTTAGGAGACAAAATACAGACAAATCATTCCCATTGCTGGCTCACATCAAACTTCATTCCTCTCTTTTATAACAAATGCATTTGATGCCTCACTAGGCAGATTTTTGCTCAGAAAATAACTATCCTGTTCAAAAGTTAACACCCCTCCAGACAGTAACAATAGAGATATCAAAGACTGTTCATGTACTTTGGATTTAGATTTGATGTCTTCACAATTTGAATTTTTTTATATATATAAAACTGACTAACTCAATGTTCCTCTGTACAGGAACAGGTAAAACAGCAATTAAGGCTCAGCTGACAGCACACTAAAGTAACTGAATCATTATGTGTCCTTATAAAAGGGCCTCAGTATTACAAAAGGAGTCTGACAGACACCAAGCCAGTCACGCTCTGGTTTGTCCATGCAGGCCAGACCAAGGAGAGCAGAACAAGAGAGGCCAGAGCTGCTGCAAACACCACGCACCTGTGTTTGATCGTCTCCTGATCCCAAAGTCCCAGCTTGAGGTAATGTCGACTGATTGGGAATATACATAGCCCTGAGTGTCCCCATTGCTGCCCTGTGGCTCTGAGCCATTGTCCCCAAATGCTGAGGAGGGATTGAACTTCTCCAGGTCCACATCGTGGTCGATGAGGACCATCTCACACATCCCCGTGTCATCGCTGGTCACGTGCGACTGCCGGATGTGAGCCAGGATAATGGTGGGGTTGTCCAGGAAAGCCATGCTGTCCACAAGGCCACCACGTCACTGTACTATCTTCTCTCCATCTTGGGTCATGGACACACGTACCTAGAAATAATGCACACAACATTTTAGGAGGAGGAGGACCCCTTCAAATGCAGCAAACTCAAACCCCCCATTCCAGAAGGTTGGGATGCACACACCCTGACTGACTTAGGACAAGCTGTTTAATCCTGCTCCAGTTCACTTAAGCTACACCGGCTGCTGAGATCCATTTGAGGAACAGGGGGTTTGGAGGACAGCTTGAAACCTGAGTCCCAGGACAACGGAACACAAGAGATACCTACAGACAGGTCCCAGTATTCTACAACACGTGGCTGCTGTAAGGCAAAATATTTCACAGTGCTGCACATAGGAGGATGGCAAGAGAATACAGACCAGGAACATCTGCCTATTCCAACGAATCCATTTACAAAACTCACAGGGTTTTGGATTTCTTTTCACCCATCATAACTGTGTTACTGTTTTGCTTCTGCATCTACACCAACTCTTTGACTGCCTCATTACAGACCCTCTTCAGGTTTTGTATTTCCAGGAAAAACTTTAAACATGAAGAGATTAGTGTCTCAAGGCAGAATATTGAACATCTGCTGCTGCACAGTGCTTCACACAGGGCAACTGCTGTAACACAGAAAGCTCTGTGACCAAATACCACACGCCTGAGCTCTAAAGCACTTTAAGAACAGTAATTGCCACTTACCTAAGATATTTCATTCAGAGCACTCAAGTGGCCTTTTGAAACGAAGTAGAGGGCAAAAAGGAAAATGAAAAAACCCCAAACCACAAAACCCAAACCATGCTCGTGTTGTTATCTGATTTTTCTGTAGCTGTGGATTTGTAGCTATGTCAATCTAACTCGAGCCTGGGCTGACTCTGAAAGGGGCAACTCCATGCCCCTGCCTGGCCCTGCTCCAGGAATTCCACCACCTCCCAAAGCTGGCAGTGGAGCTGTGGGGTGAGCTGGATCAAAAAATGACCTGCTGAAAATAACCTAAAAAGAAAAAAGAAAATGATTCCTGTTCACACAGTGAGTCCATCTGTGAGCAGTGGCAGGAGCCATGGGGACACCTCCACCCGAGGGGGCTCGGTCTGAGCTCACACACAGGGCAAGACCAGATGTAAATTCCAGAAGTTTGAAATCCCCACTGCTTTTCTACTCAGAGAAAAACACTTTAACTTTATAGAGCTGTGTGTGTGTGTTTGGGATTTTGAACTCAGAAACAGCAGCAAACCCCTGTCCTTGCTGCTTGCAAAACTGCTGTTTAAATCCACAAAGCCACATCCCATGACAAGCTGCTAAAGGCAGCTGGCCTTCTCCTGGGATATTTGAATAGAGGGAAAGGAAATAAAGGACCAGGCAGGCTTGTTCCAGGCCCAGTGAATGCATTTTGCCATGATCCCTGTACACTCCCTAGGGGAAAGGTGGAAGGAAAGGTGCAATAACACAGAGGAGCCCACTGAGCAGCTTCTGCATTTACACAGTTGGAAGCAAAAGTAAATCTGCATTTGGACACTCATCTAACCATGACAAAAGCAAAATTGTGAAGGTTTATTGTAGATTGCAAACCCTCCACCCTTAGCAGTGTCCTCCCTCCCAGCAAATATTGGCATCCACTAATGACAACACTCAATAAACAGAGACTTACAGCCTTCAGAATTCTAGATTTTTTTTCTTCTTTGACTGCAAATACCGTAGGATTTTTTTTGGAGACGTCCCCTTTTTGCTTTATAAAATATAGACAATTTCAGAAGTATTACATTAAGCAACAGACCCAGCAGCAAAAACAAATTCAATAAAGGAACAGTAGAGAAACAAACCTGACACGCTGCTGGTTATTAATACACTACTGTTACCATACTTTGTAATAAATTATGCTATTAGTGAAATTCACTCCAGCAGGCTCCTTGGAGAGTCTCAAAGCCCAACTGGACACAGCCTGGAGCTTTGCTGGCCCTGCCTGGAGGTGGGAGTTTGGATGGGATCTCCAGAGGCTCCTGCCAGCCTCGGCAGCACTGTGGCTCCACACTCTGTTTTAATCTTCTGACTCTTTCCACCAAATTAAGTAGGGCTGCTCCTGAGGGAGTCCTCGTTGTCCTCCAAGGGAGAGGCCACGAGGCAAATGTCTCACACAAAGGCAGCCATCAATGTTCTGGGGTTCTGACCAGTGTGACCAGCACAGTGTGGCTCGAAAAACACAGACACAACCAAGTACAGCTTATGGACATTGCAAAACATGTGTTGAGAATGTTCTTTAAATTGAATTATTTCTACTCACTGATAAGGAAAGGCCACGTGTACCTGCAATTGGCAAAAACTTGTTTAAATAAGCAACAGCCTCAGGCGTTGGAAAGGTCTGCAAACTCCCAATCAAAAATTACTGCTGCCCCATCAATGTGTCATATAAATGTTGGCATGTTAATTGTGTATTTATAAGATTGTTAATGGTTAGTTAATTTACCTCCCACACTATTATTGTACTTGAAATGATTTAATGTCTGCTGAGGGAGTTAACAACATGTAACAGCAGATGCGAGAGTTTTACCTTTCTACTCTGCACCCCGACTTCCTGCCATTAGCAGTCCTGTGCTAAATCAGCCAAGCTTCTTCCCAACTGTACACGTGCAACCGCTTTCCTCATCAACCTGAATGGTGAGAAAGTGCTGGAGAGTCTACAAGTTCAACACAAACATATTTTTATTTCCTCCTCTTCAGAATTTTCAAGAAGGTACATTAAATCTAATTTATCAACACATTAATACTAACTGGAAACTCCCCAAACACTTAATAACCTTAAAAAAAAAAGTTCAGATCCCCAAATTCAGTTCAAGTTTTGATACAACTACAGTGTTTAGTGGTTGTAGCCTACAGAATTCTAGCCACTTGTTCCCATTGATAAAGGCAAACCACAGCACAGACCCACTCTGAGGAACAGTGACTTCCAGTGACAGACAAGAACTCAGAGAGGCAAAGTTTAGTTTTGCAAACCTTTACACACCTTGAAGGTTCCAGCAAAGTCACAGACCCAAAATCAATTTTTAGATCTGCTGAGATCTACCAACACACTCCTTCTGCACTCCTCCACCCACACACCATCACCACATCCTCACAGAGCAGCTGAATTGAACGGAATTCAGGGACTTTCTGAGCATCAGCATCTTATACATTCTTCAATCATAAAATAAAACCAAATGTTCTTCTAATACTTGTGCTACACAAATAATATTCTACTATTGAATAAACCATTTTGCGGGCGGTTGTCAAACATACTCTGTGCAAACACCAAAACTGAAGAGAGTGATGTGAAATCCCCAGAATTTTAGAGTTTGGTATTTCTGTACGACAGGATCCACGGGCTGGGTTTCAATGATGCACTGACTGACAAACCCCTGTGATCCATCACACAGGTGGACAGAGACCTTCACTTTCTTCCTGATCTTTATTATTCACCCATCTGACTTTCTGCACATTGTCTGATCAACACCCCGGGAATGAATGCTCCCTCTCCCCTTCTCCTTGGCCCCATCACTGATTCTGCCCCTCCCCGAGGCCCCCGGGGAGCACAGCCCCCATCAGCCTGGTGCAGTCACAGAGCATCCCCAAAGATGTCAAACTGCACCATCAAGAGGCTGAACGTCTCGCCAGGATTCACGGGAACTTTGTGGCAGAATCAGACAGCTGCATCTCAGTCTACTATTTTTATCAGCAGTATTCCTCTTGCAGTACCCCACGGCTATATTTATGGCATCGACAGACTCTCCCAGCGAGGCAAGCAGGGCTTTATGCAGATCAGCCTCATTCATAACCCGGCTCACAACGAGCAGCGCGCAGCGCGCTAACAAACGACGCCGCTCCCAGGAGGTGACACAAAGGTCTTGGAAAAGGATCTGCAGCCATGCAGGCTGTACCTTAAACACACAGCTGAACACAGCTGAATTTCGGGAGGCAACTTCATCATCACAACATGTTAACTGTTCTTGTGACCCTCCCGCTTGCTTGATGTACTGCAATTATTTAAATAAAGATTGTCTGGCTTTCCCGTTTGCCCACCAAATGCGCCACGCAGAGTATCATATCTGCACGTTAACCTGCACGAGGTGACAAGGAGATATCAAAGCAAGTGTGAGATTAGGGGAAAGGACGAGCTAAACCTCACGGCTGCCACCCCTCCCATCCATCCCACGGCCCACCAGTGCCAGCACAGACGGCAGCAGGCACAGCTGGAGCCACGCTCCGTGCTGGACCCACTGACTGGTGGGACTGCAACCATGTGTCAGCCCTGCTCACTGCTGCTTGCAGAGGAAACGTCTGACCTTGAGCGTGAAAAATGCTGACTGCAGCTCTCCTGACTTTGGGGAAAGCACAGTTATTTTGGATTGGATTTTCTGGGTTTTTTTAAATACACACAGTGGAATTTGACAAAATGCCTTGCTCTCAGTGCCCAGCACAAGGCAGTGCTGTCGCTGTCACCGCCCCACCCCAGCACGAGAGCTGAGGCAGCCGTGTCACCTCCACACCTGCCAGCAGTGGGGCACGGCCCCTCTCTGCCACCCAGTGCCCCCAGCCCTGCTCCCTCCTGCAGGAACTGTGGATTTCCCTTGGTGAAGTGACCCCAGTGCCAGCAGGCACTTTCACACCCTGTCCCTGAAGTTCACAGACTCCAGGTCAGAACCTTGCAGCTCCACCAAATGCTTGGTGGTGCCATCAGCACATCTCTGACTGAAGGATGTGTCCCTAAACTGACAAGCCAGTGCCACCTTCCCATGGCATCTTACAGGAGATATTTCCCTCATATCAAGGGTTGATATTTTTGCCTTTCATGCCTTGAAATACACAGATAAGCTACAAGAAACAATAAAATCAGAGAAAGGTGTCAGCAACTAAAAATGTTCTGCTGCAGGAAAGAGCTACAATTTTGAAGTTCCACCAATTTTAATGGAAAGATTTTAAGAGACCTCCAGTTCAAATGGCTAAAAGCAGTTCCAAATTCTCCACAAAACTCTCAAGCCAATTCCTGCAATGTATCTTCCTCTCTAAATTATAAAAGTAAGAACTGAGAAGCAGGGGGAAAAAAAACTTCCTTCCTCCTGCACTGCCAAGCTGTATCTTGCTTTTTATTTTTTTTTAATATGTTTAAGTTGACTATCCTCCTTAAGGAAGTAATAAATAACTAAAGCCTTATTCAAAGTAAACAAAAATATTCCAAAGACACAACTTGTGGAAGGTACAACTTTGATCCAAGACAATTACCAACAAACTCAAAACACAGCAAGCTGGGAAAATTATATACCATTGCAGGTCATGTTATCATTCAAGGGCTTCCATAGTCCCTGTTCTCAAACACCTCCTTGACTGTAGCTCTTTAAAGTGATCTTTAAAAACTAATGAAAAAGATAGGCAGATTAGAATTAAAAATTGATTTTCCCCCCAACATCATATAAACAAGAACAGCACGAACATACTTCAAAATTTATGATTCAGGTTATATGAAATAATTTCCCAGTCAAGTTCTGTCTGCAATTGCACAAGAAATGGTTTTGGTTATCTGCATTTGCAGCAGCACAAATAATCAACCCCCTCAAACACAGACAGATCCTGGGCAGGCAGGATAAAGGAAAGTGAACTGCAATATATGAACATTCAAGTTTATGTTTCAGCAAAAGCTCAAGTGCATTTAACAGTGAATACTTATCTGCAGAAGCTGTCACTCACACTCTGGTCCTATCATTAAAAAGGAAATAATAATTTACAGTCATATAAAGAGGCTCTCTCACAAGAGAGACTGGAATTGGGAAGTTATGATGAGCAAACACTGCATTACACACAACTTCCAACAAATTATTCGTTCATTTCCAGACCTGTAAATCAATCTGGCATTAGCTCTGTATTTCTGAACTGCTTGGAACTTGGCTATACTTTTGTTGTCATACTAATCAGGATGCAAATTACACCAATTCCAATATTTTAATTACAGAGCTTTGGAGGGGGGAGAAAATACTGGGGTATGTATGGGAAGTATTCACTCTTCTCTTTCCTGATCTTGTCAAATCTTTGTTTAATTGCAGACAAGTTGATTCTCTGCTAACCTGAGAAATCTTGCATCAAGATTTTAAGCAAATAAATAAGTACCAAAAAATGCAGAGATTATAAATTAGGGCAGACAAATCTGTATCTAGACTCGTGCCTGCAAAGAGCATTCTATCAATATAGTGAAATGCTAATCTCCTAATTAACAACCTAATTAGGTAATTATGGCTTTGCAGAGGGATGCCTAAATGAAATATGACAACATGGTCACCTCTTTATATGGCACCTGTGGGCCTTTTCAGCTGTCACTGCCGAGAGTGCAATATCAATTTGAGCAGATGACAAAGTGTTGTCATTTTTCATTCAGATATTGTGCTGAGCGCTGGCACCGCGGCCGCTCCGAGGCGCCGCATCCTGCCTGGGCTCTGCCTCATCTCAATATCTGCAAACACTTGGCTTAATTTTTAATGCCCCTGATTAAGCTTGGTTTTTCATGCTGTCTGCAGGCATTCCCTGACACACTCACAGCTGCAGTGTCACACTGGTGTGACCCACAACCCCAGAACCCCCCCGACCCAATTTCACAGCACGGGTGTGGGAGAATTGCTGTCCGGATAAAATATCTGAGTATCTGAGTTCATTTTTGAGGCTTTACTGCTGTTTGCTTTAAAATAACAAAACAAAACCAGAGTGCCTTGTAAATAACACATTATAACATTCATTTTACTTTTATTCCTGCTGAACACCCTTTTCCATGGGAACAGCAGTCCCTGTCCAGGACAGGGTGAAGCTGACGGGACTTTTGCACAGAAAGTGGGAAGGAACACTTTCAACAAAGGTGCTTTTCCATGGAACACTTTTTGTCACTCATATGCCTAAAATGCTTTAAAGACAATTCGCTGAGCTTGAACATTCCTAAAAGACAACAACCTGTCGGAGTGGGTCTGGAAGAGGCCACAAAGATGATTACAGGGATGGAGCACCTCTGCTATGAGAGAATTGGGATTGTTCAGCCTGGAGAAGAGAAGGCTCAGAAGTGACCTAAATGCAGTCTTCCAGCATCTGAAGGGAGTCTACAGGAAAGATGAAGAGACACTATATACAAGAGATGGAGGGACAGGACACAGGGAATGGCTTCCCACAGCCAGAGGGCAGGGATGGATGGGATATTGGGAAGGAATTCCTCCCTGTGAGGGTGGGGAGGCCTGGCACAAATTGTCCAGAGCAGCTGGGCTGCCCATCCCTGGAAGTGTCCAAGGCCAGGCTGGACAGGGTTTGGAGCATCCTGGGACCATGGAAGGTGTCCCTGTCCATGGCATGAACCTAAAAAACCTAATAAATTTTATAAACACCGATACAAGCTTCAATCTTAAAAAAACCAGAACAAACCAGAAAGCTTCACCATTTCACCTGTTTGCTACTGAGAGAGATGCTAGTGTGTTTGGGTTTTACATACACAAAGGTCCCCAGGCTCACAGCAGCTGCCTTGGATGGACCCAGGGCAGAACCTGGGGACACGCTGTAGGTCCAGTCAGCCTGGGGGCCTCAGCACAGCCCCTGCACAGCCCTGCAGCAGCACCACAAAGGGTGGGCTGACACTCCTGTGCCAGGCAGGGGCTGTGCCTTAAACAGCAGCACCTGTCAAAACAAACACTTCTGTCTTTGTTGGTTTCTTTAGGTTGTTGCCATTCCGCTTTTGAGCGCATGCAAATATTTTCATTGAATTAAAAACATGATCATAATCTTATTTTTTAAATATAGCAGCATGCAAGCTGCTTCTGACTTAAGAAACACTCGTGATGATCAGCCCTACTTAAAAATGCCTGAGACCTTCAGTCCCTTTGGGACTTGATGTCAAATGGAACCAGATTCACATTTCTTCAGCAAAAGATGAATCCCCCGTTCCTCTGGCTTTTAATTTTGGGTCTGTCTCTTTCAAGAGCACACAAAACATATTCAAGGAGCTTTGTTTTGCTTTCAGAATAATGGATTTAGATCCAGCACTTCCCAGGCAATAAGCAAACAAGGCAGGGATTGCCCTTGTGCTGTCTGGGATACCAAACTGAGCTGACAGAGAGTGAACAACGAGGCCTCACGGTTTGATGGAGCTCCTCAGCTCACACACACACAGAGGCAATATCAAAACACACCTTGGGGTCTGTGTCAGAGGCACTAACGGCAAAGCCCTGGAGAACTGCTGCTCCAGCACCTGGGGCAGCCCCTCCCTGCACGGCAGGTGCCAGGTGTGGGGCAGCATCACTGTGAGAGCAGTGACACCCCGTGAGACCCTCAGGGTGCCACCAGGGCTCTGCTGGCACAGCTCAAACCTGCCCCTCCCAGCACCTGAACGGGGAGAAACGGAGAGAGCCTGAGCTCTACCCCCATTTCTCAGCCAGCGTCCTTTGCCCTTGGACGTCAGAAGGAATCCTGGATATCAGGAGGAATTTCTTCATGGAAAGGGTTGTCAGGCACTGGAAGGGGATGCTCAGGGAGGTGGTGGAATCACCAACCCTGAGGTGTTCAAGGAATGACTGGACGTGGCACTCAGTGCTCTGGGCTGGCTGACAAGGTGGTGGTGGTGGATCAAAGGTTGGACTGGATGATCTCAGAGGTTTGTGCCAACCTCAGGGACCTCCAAAAAGAGCAGCCACACGGGAGATGGGCCGCTCCTGCATGGGGATGTGACCAGTATGCTGCTCGTTTGCTGTGCCATCTGTTGCCATAACTGACCTTTCCAGACAGGTGTGTGCTTTTCATGCTCACAGCTTCAAACGGTTGGGAGAATTCGTGCTACAGAATGCATAACACAGATCCCTGTGCCAGCCTGCTTCACCTGCCGGGGCCTTCACTGATCCAAAGGAAATGCACAACAAGAACAGAGCTGTTAGTTGTTATTCTAACGTTTGTTATTTGTAATTTTAAATTTGTTACTTGTGCAACTGGGTGGAATTTTAACCAACAGATGAGAAAAGGGTGTTACAACAAAGACCTGAAACATCACTGATACAGAAATGTACTAAATTGGTTCCTTGTGCTTCAGTTATTTCAGTACAAGTCTATACGTACATGCTGATCTCAATTTATTTTTAATCTAACCCAAAAAAGTGTCCGTGAATGGAGCTGTTCTGAATTTGGAAAAATAACCGAGAGAGTCTAATTCCCAGTCTCGCATCTACCTGATAATCCCCCGACGCCTAAAGTCGTGTTCAGCCCACTCGGGATAGCCAAGCTTGGCTCTGGCATCTCTGTTTAGTCAATTACCAAACTTCCACGAGCACGGAAATCAACTCATTCACTCCAATCAAGCCGGACACCTCTCCCTGTCCCCCACTATTGCTGCGGTGCTCACGGGTCTGACGGCACTGGCAGGCAGGCGCAGGAAGGAGAGCCCGATCCAGCGGGGCATTTGGGTGTGACCGTGCTCAGAGCGCCCACCGGGAACAGCCGAGCAGGCAGAGCCCTCCCTGCGGAGCGCAGGAGCAGCCGGGACACGGGGACAGGGCCGTGTGACGGGGACACGGGCCGCGTGTCGGGTGATTCGGATGGAGTGACTGGCACCGGCCAGAGAGCCCACGGCTCCCCACGGGCGCGGACACTCCCGGGCAGCCCGGGGATTCCTGCCGGACCGTGCCCGTCCCTGACCCGCACTCACCTGTCCCCGCCACCCATCGCTGGGGACGCTCGCCTGACCCGCTCCCCGCCGCGGGGAGACGCGTCCCGGCCCCCGCGGGAGCGGCCCCGCCTGCGCGCCGGGCGAGCACCGGTGCCCCCGAGCCGCGTCCCGGGCAGGCTGGCAGCCGCTGCCGCCGGGCACAGCATCCCGCGGGTCCCCGGCGGCGCCGGGAGGGACTGACAGCGCGGGCAGCGCCGGCAGCCGCGGCCGCAGCCCCGACCTCGCCCCCCAGCCCGCACTCACCGGCGCCGCCGCCGCCGCTCCGGGGCCGCGCAGCCGCTTCCGGGTCCGGGTCCGGCGGAACGGGCGCGGGGCCGCGCGCGACCCGGAAGCGCCGCGGCCGCGGAAGTGACGGCGCGGAACGGGCGGGGCGGAGCGGCGGCGCGGAACGGCCCGGGCCGGCCGGGGCTGCCGCGGGCACGGCAGCGACCCACGGCTCCGCTGGGCACAGCCACCCAGCCCGCGATGCCCCGGCTCGGGACCGCGGACACCCGCGGCAGGGCGGCGCACAGGAGCCTTTTCTGATGCGCATCGCAGCGCTTTTGTTCCCAGTTTTTTGCTAGAAACACTGTGACGTTTGTGTTTATTTGGCAGTTTTAAACCAGAGCACCCGGGTAGCGCTCGGTGGACAAACACAAAGGGGATAGGCACTGAACAGTGTCACTGCTGCCCAGGACAGTGATTAACAGCGCTGCCCGTGCCTGAAACCCTGAGCAGCATCCGTGGGTGACCCGTGCGTTATCCGTGGGTGCTCCGTGGGTGCCCTGTGGGTGACCCGTGGGTGATCCGTGGGTTATCCATGGGCTATCCGTGGGTTATCCGGGGCTGCCTGGGCGAGCAGGGGCGCGCAGCCACCCTCGGCCCGCACCTCACACCTCTGGCCTCCTGGAGCTGCAGATGTTCCCAGATGGCCCCAGGGTTCCTGTTCCTCGTGGTGCCTGTTCCTGGCCTGCTGGCCGAGTGTCCCTGTCACCTTTCCAGACTTGCTGGTGCAGCCTCCACAGTCCGTAGAAGTAAAGAGGCTTGTTAATGCCTGAGGAAAGCCTAGCCTGGCAGTCTCAGCAGCTGCACACATCAGAAACAGCTGCCTTTGAGAAGGACAGTGGGCAGCACGGCACAAGTGCCACCAAGGGCCCGTGAGGAGCAGGTACCAGTGACTGGCAGCAGTGGGGAAGTGAGGGCAGGAGCTGGAGCTGCCCCAGCACAGGGCACATCATGGGGAGTGCCTGGCTGCAGCGGGCAGAGCCCAGAGCTCTGCAGCGACTGCACTCAGCCTCCTAAAACAGCACAAAAACTCACCCAGCACAGCAGCTTTCCACTGATGTGGTGAGGCCGAGCCGGTCCCTGCAGGGTGAGGGGAGCCTGGGGCTGCTCAGGGAGCACGCTCCCGTTTGGCAGGCACAGAGCCTAGGGGAACATCCCTGAGCCTTCACCCTTGGGGGGCAAATGCAAATGCAGCTGTGAAATAGGCACAATAATACCAATTTAAAAACGCCTTCGGAGTAGCATTCTTAAAAGTGGATGACCCTGCAAAGTCATTGTCTCAAGACAGACAATGGTGGAGTAATTAAGATGTAAAGCAATTGAAATGTGAATGAATTTGCTAATTGCATGGGGGGACAGTGAGACCACAGATTTGTTGGCCAGGAGCCATGTCCATCCACACCAGCCACACATGACCCAGGTCAGCTGGGTGCCAGGTCACACAGTGACATCCAGGGCCCAAGTGAAGGTGTGGGGGTGTCAGCTGGGACTGGGACAAGCTGGGAGCTTTGCCTGACCCATGCCAAGCCTGAGGCTTGGTTAGCCAGACCACCAGGAAGGTTGGACAAGGATGAGGGTTGAGTTTGGACATGATTCCACTGAGATTGTCCATCACAGACAGAGCACACCCAGCAAATTAAGGATCATTTTAACTGCCCCTGTGACCCTTCAGTGCATCTACAGGCGCTTTCCCTAGAAAGTCTTTATGGGAACAGTTGTGTCACACAGCACCCAAAGTAAGCAAAATGGACCAGAACTGAAGGAAGTTGGAGTGAAAGGGGGGAATGTCCCACATGAGGACAATCCGAGGGGTGGCAATGATCGACAAGTAACCTCTTAAGAAAATGAAGTCGCAATTACCCTTGGTGCCTATGCTTTCTTCTCTTCCCATTTTCGGGGTTCTGTGCAGATTTACAAAAAGATAATATGCAATTAGGCCCGGTAACGCACGGCCTGAGGCATGCCGGCTGTGCCAAAGGCTCCTGGCCTGGCCTGTCCTGCGGCTTCTCCGCGGGGACACGTTTAAGGCACGGGCCGCGACACACCGGCCCGGGACCCTTCATCCAGCGCCGGAGCTCCATCGCCCCGGGACAGGCCCGGCCTCCGCCGGCCCCGGGAGTTCGGGAGGCCCCGGCCCGGCCCGGCCCCCGGGAGCTCGGGAGGCCCCGGCCCGGCCCCCGCGAGTTCGGGAGGCCCCGGCCCGGCCCCCGCGAGTTCGGGAAGCCCCGGCCCGGCCCGGCCCCCGGGAGCTCGGGAGGCCCCGGCCCGGCCCCCGGGAGCTCGGGAGGCCCCGGCCCGGCCCCCGGGAGCTCGGGAGGCCCCGGCCCGGCCCCCGGGAGCTCGGGAGGCCCCGGCCCAGCGGGACCGCGCAGCCCCGGGCCGCCGTCACCTTGGCAACGTGGGCGGGGCCCGGTCCGCTGGCCCCGCCCACGCCGCCGTTCGAACGGCCCAATCACAAGTTCCTCGGTCGGGGGCGGGGTCCGAGGTGAGTCAGGAGGGCACGGCACCACCCTGCGCTCTCTGATTGGTCAGCTCTGCCGCCAGCGCCCGCCCCCCTGCGCGGCGATTGGCCGCTGCGCCCGTCGCTCCCGTGCGAGGCCACCGCCTCCCGCCCGCCCAGGGAGCACGGGCGCCGCCGGGCCCGGCGGGAGCGGCGCGCGCGGCGCGGGGCGGGCGGGGCGGGGCGGGCGGAGCGGCGGGACCCTCCCGGCGGGGCGGGGCCGGGCCGGGCCGGGGCGGGGCTGAGCCGGGCCGGGGCGGGGCTGAGCCGGGCAGGGGCGGGGCCGGGCCGGGCAGGGGCGGGGCCGGGCCGGGCAGGGGCGGGGCCGGGCCGGGCAGGGGCGGGGCCGGCGGGCGGGGCGGGGCCGGCGCTCCGCTCCCTCTCGCGCGCCGCTCGGCTCCTTCACAGGGTGACACGTCTGCGGTGAGTGAGTGGCGTTGGCAGCCTGTCAATCCCTCACCGGAGCGGCCATCAAACAACATAAAACACGCGCGGGCACCGGGCGCGGGGCTCATAAATTCCGGCGGGCCGATATTTTTGCACATTGCTTTGCAGAGAGTGTGTAATTAATTTTTTTACAGTTCTTTCCCCGTTATTTCCGCTCTTTTCTTTGCACAAGTTCAAACTTTTGATTGCTGCTGTCTCACCCCCGTGCACAGACTTAGGATCGTTTGTTATTTGGGGGGGAGGGCGATTAATTTTTTTTTTCCCTCTGTGATTGTGTTTTCTTGGCTTTTTTATGTTGCAATTTGGGGGTGGGGGTGTTCGCTGGTTTGTTGTGGTTTTTGCTGTTTGCACCCTCCCAACTTCTGAAGGATTTGAAAGCGAGTTTTTTTGATTTTGTATTTATTTTTTTTTTAATTTTGCCTTTTTGCAAAGAAGATTTTTGGACAAGTGGGGAAAGACATAAAAAGCAACAATAAAATTAAAGAAGGAAAAAAAAAAAACCTTTGGAGGAAGATTGTACCAGGAAAACCTCACAGAAATCTGCTCAGCTCATTTATCCGAGGCACCAATATGATGATGATGAAAGAAGATTGTAACTAAAGAAGAGAGTGATTTACTGCCCTGGGAAGGAGAAGAGAGTGGAATAAACAGCTGAGATCCGGTCAAAACACAAATACTACTTTTTTTTTTTTTTTTAATTGTTTTATTTGGCTTTTTTTCCCCTTTTTGGCGGTGTGTGTGCAGAGCGCGGTCGGGAGCGCGGCACTGGGACTGAGCGGGGCAGGCGCTGCCGTGACCGCCCGGAGCGCGGCCCGGCCCGGAGCCATGGACGATCAGTCCAGGATGCTGCAGACTCTGGCCGGCGTGAACCTGGCCGGGCACTCGGTGCAGGGGGGCATGGCCCTGCCGCCTCCCCACGGACACGAAGGGGCTGACGGCGACGGCAGGAAGCAGGACATCGGCGACATCCTCCATCAGATCATGACCATCACTGACCAAAGCCTGGATGAGGCACAAGCAAAGTTGGTTTCGTCTAATTAAACCTTGTCTTTTTAAAAAATTATTATTAATATTATTATTTTTTTAAATTATATTTTGTGTGTGTGTGTGGTTTTTGTTTCTCTGCTTCCTGCTCCGCTGCAGAGACCTGGAGTCTCACAATTAAGAGCAACTTCTTGGGGCCGTAAGAGAAATTACCAGCAGCCAAGGCAGAGCCAAGTTGCTATTTAATGATTTCTTTCCTTAAAAAAAAAAAAAAAGAAAAAAAAAGATATAATAAATGTAGAAGTATGCGATGGTTCTGCCGTCAGTGTGGTGCGCAGGAGGCTGTGGCTGATGCCGGCCCGTCCCCGCTGGACACTGTCCGGTGGATACCGGCCTTTGCGCCGCCGTCCATCCGTCTGTCTGTCCGGCCATCCCTCAAAGTACAACTTTGTCTCTTTCTTTCTTTTCTTGTCTTAAAGTGGCAGCAGATGAATTATAAATCTGACCAGATATTGCTGCAGGAGAGGGTGTGTGTGTGTGAATAAAACCCAAAGCAAACCCCGGCTGTATTAAATCACAATAAATACAAAAACAATGTTAACTCTGTACACCTCCCCCCCGCCCCCCCCCTCCGCCCCAATCTCCTTAATAAATCAGTTCTAATATCGCAGGACGGGGACAAGGGGGGTGGTTTTTCCCCCTCGTTCGGGCGGTGTTTGCACAAAGATAATTCCGCATAAAAGTGAAGCGGAATGAGGGAGGTTCCGGCCGGCCCTCGCTGCCCGCGGCCCCGGGACCCCCGGCCGGGGGGCGAGCGGCCCCGGCGCGGGGCCGGGGAAGGCGCCATGTTGCTGGAGCCCGGCGCTAACCGCTTGTCCTGTGCTCTCTTGCAGGAAACACGCCCTGAACTGCCACAGGATGAAACCCGCCCTGTTCAGCGTCCTCTGCGAGATCAAGGAGAAAACAGGTACGGGCCGCCCGCGCCGCCGCCGCCGCAGCCATCTTAGCGCTGCCGCCTGGCGCCGCGCCGGGCCCGGGCGCCCCTCACGCTGCCGGGGGCGGGGGCCGGGCCGGGCCAGGGCAGCCCCGCGGGGCCGGGGGCACCCGGCGGCTCCTCAGGCGGCGGGAGCGCCGTGAAATGGCGCGGGGGTCTCCCCTCACGGCCCCCGCGGCCCCGGAGCGCCCGCGCTGCCGCGTTACCGTCAGACGGTGTGTGAAAGGCTTGCCGGGGCGGTGTGACCGCGGGTTTCAACCCCGGGACCGGACCGGGAGCTTTGTGAGGGGCGGGGGCGCCGAGCCGAGCCCGCAGCGGCCCCGCCGTGGGCGCCCCGAGCCCGCCCCTGTGCCCGGCGCTGCTCCGGCGCCTGCCGGGCGCTGGGCTTTTCAACGCCAGAATTCTCAAAAATCATCTCCAAAGTACGATTTTTTTTTTTTTTTGGTTTACATTAACGCGACAGGAATAAACTCCGTGCTTTTCCTGTGGGCATTTTAGGATTTTTTTTTGCAATTTTTTCACATTGAATTTATAGATTTTTTTTTGTTTGTTTGTTTAAAGAAGAAAATTTGCAAAGTATTCTGCTTTGTATTGTGAGAATAAGGACATTTAGTGAGAATAATATTTAATGAGAATAAGAACATTTAACAATAGTAAGAACATTTAACAATAACAAAAACATTAATTATGACTGGATTTAAAAATGAATAGCCATTAATTCACATATAGCTAAAGTCATTGCCTGGGATTTTAGCTCTGTGTGATACTCAATAACGTTCTGCTTAATTCCACGATGGAAAAATAAAACTGGACAAAAACAATCCAATGTGAAATCATTGCAAATCTGAGCTGTGGAGCCCGGAGTGAGCGGTTCTCTGTGAATTATGGTGCTTTACGTCCAAGGGTTTCTTTGCTACCGGGGATCCACTTCAGTTCCTGCTGACAGCTAAGCACTAGGGTATTGACTGTGTTGTGAATATTAAGATTGATTCTGCTTTATGTTGCATTATATTACCCGGGATAAGGGGAATGATCCCTCTCCCTTCCCACCTACCTACGTTGCGCCTCGGTCAGCTCGTAACCCCTTTCCATCCTTCTTTGGCTTGTGTTTGTTTCCTGCCTTTCCCTAAACTTCTTTGCCCGTCCTGCTCCGGAGCCAGAAAGCAACCTGCCCTCGGTGTTCAGACATTTGCAAGAGGTACATTTCAATTAAGGAGGCAGGCGTAGGTCCCGCGGTCATTTTATTTGCAGAGGGCTTAGCCTCAGTGTTTTGAAAGGCAAGTGTAGTCAGCCACATGTCAGAGGTGAGCTGCGAAGAAAGCCCGAGTCCTTTCAGCAGTGGGATTACTGACTGGCACAGGGTGTTTGTGAGGCCGCCGCCGTCTCGCAGGCGAGGGGGAACCTGACAGGGACTCTGTGGTCTGAAAGCTTTCAGGGCGTTTCAGTGATAACTTGTAAGTTGGGATCCTGCATTTGTGCTGCAAGAAGTCGAGCAAGTTTGCGAGTTATGTCTCTTTTGTGAGATCGCTGAGAACCAGCAAAGAGTGAAGGCGTCTGCCTGCCCGAAGGCAAGCTCCTGCCAGCCCCGCAGCGCGGGAGGAACACCATTAATGCTCTGAGTGATTGATGGAGATGGATCCACACCTCCACCAAAAACTCTTCCTGGAAGGGGACCTTCGCTCAGGGTTTCCCAGTTGAGGTGAAATGTTCGTGCAGGCTTTACTTAGTGTGCTAAAGCAAAGCAAACGTGAAAATAAATTGTAGCCTGTTTTCTGGAAGCTGTTCTCGGAGGGAACAGCTCGAACAATTCTAAACTGGAAGTGCAAGGAAGGGTCTGAGATGCAGTTAAAGCAGAGGTGTCCCCTCTTCCTCTAGGGCTCTGCATTGTCTTATGGTCTGAGTGCTTAAACCTGCCTCCGATGGGGTCGTGTGCCGGCGTTTCATTCTTCCTGATCAGAACCAAAGTTTACCTGGGTGTGGGAATTGCCATGATGGCTTTATCACTGTCTTCCTCCGAGAGGTGAGGAGGGAGACTGGAGCCTAGCAGTCATGTCTGTTCAGAAAAAAGTCATGCAATATTGAAGTAATTTTTATTCTGAATTATGTATTTATTTACATTTTAGTAGTTCCCCGTACAGTCAGCGAGGACATTGTGAGACTGGCTGGGAGAGAGCACGAGGAGGAATCCTCAGCTTACATGGAGCCACTCTGTCACTTCCCGGCAAGGGTTAATAGAGGCATCTCATTTCTGAAAGCCTCACACAGGGTCAGGAGCTGAAGATTTTTATTTTTTCTCCCTGTGAGGTATTTACCATGTACAAAGCAAATCACTGAGTTACTGAATTTAGCCTGACATTTCTTTTTTAACATTTTAACATTTTCGAAAGTGCTGCATAATACATTTAAGTGCTTTACAGCTATTAATAGCTGTGTGTATTCTGAGAGGCAACCACAAGGTAGCACGGTGTTCATAAAGAAACTGCCACCTCTGGCTTTAATTAGTTCAAAGAAAAATTATACCAAAGTTCTACCGAAGCCCCTCCAGTAAACAGGAAGATAAGCAGGTGAGGACCTGGTGGCTCCGTTTGGTTGTGCTTTACCCGTTCCTAGGTTCACTGGAGTTGCCGTCGCAGCGCACGCTCACATCTGTTGCATACCTGTGTCACAGCCCGTTTCCTCATATCCTGCCAGGAGGAATCAAAAACTGATTTGCACCATTGTTTGTTTTTTTTTTAATAGCATTTTTTACTGACTGTAACACCTTCAGATTGGTGATTTTATTAAGCTTCCCTTAGGATGTTGCTCAGCCTGGGGTCCTGGTTATTCTTACGGAGAAAGAAGTGAAAATATATTAATTGTTGTAGTGTTAAAATATCTTAGGGAATTGCAATTATTTCCCCATGGAACAACATATTATTATGTCCTGGACTGTGTTGATAGATAATTTGGGTTTTTGTCTTTAAAAGTCATTTGTAGAGACAAGATCACATGTTTATAAAAATGTCTGAATTCGTGTGCATAACCGTGTACACATGTACAGTTATTTATTTATTTATTTATTTCCCCAAGTCCAGCAGCAACAATGATAGCTGCCAACCAACCCCGAATTTACTGTCACCACCACCCCTAAATAGCATTCATTTCCTAGTAAAGCCTAATGGCATACATGATGGTTTGCCAGATTTGTGGCCTTTGTGAGGCTTATAAGCAGGACTGACTTGGGAAGATCATAAAACTTAATGAACTTCTCGACTGCAGGAGGTGTCCGCAGGGGAAGCGAAAGGCCTGCTCGGCTGCTCGGGCTGCTGCAACTATTTTTTATGTCTAAAGAGAGAGGATGAAAATGTTCATTAAGAACGTTCTCCTCCCTCCTGCATAGATTTTTGTTTTAAAGAAAGAATAAAACAGCTCCGAAAGCCAGACGAACCGTGTGTTAGCCATGGGGTTAATTCCTTGCTGTTCCCGTGTAAGCTACCTTTATTTTTATTGCTACAACTGTAAATAGCCGTGTGCTGCCGTCCCTGTGATTAAAGGGCTGCATCGGGCCCTGCGTGGCTGCAAAGCTCCTTATTGATGACATGGCCCGAGTCCTCAGGAACGCCCCTTGTCAATATGCTGCAGAGCCTGCAACCCGCGGCGAGGGGACTCCTTGGAGCAGCACTGGCGTTGCGTGGCTCTGGCAGAGTGGGAAAATGTTAACCCCTGTCGGCACCGTGGGCTTGTAAAGACCCAGCCGCAGCACTCTGCCCTTGCACCGCACACGTTTCAACTTCTCAGTGTTTGTAAACTAATCTTTAGTGCCAACAGCTCTCAGTAATACACTGTAACTCACAATCCTGGCAATCCTACCAGAACATGAGGGGATTCACATGGAACAATGAAATGGCACTGATAGCATACATATATATATATGTGTGTGTGTGTGTATGTTGGCTATTTTCTAAATATCAGCTGTGATGTTATTGTTACTCACTTTAGCTGTTTAAAATATTTATGTGCAGTTCTGGTTTTTTTTCCAGCTGCTAAATACATATTTTGTTGTTCCCTGACTACCTGAAGAAGTCAGTGCTGTGTGTTTATGTGTGTCCAGCTCAGCTTAAATTGTTTCGCTTTTGCTTCCCATCTCATGCTTCAGCACCAAGGTTTGTCACTGATCCAGTGGTTGTACTTTTGAATGTATTTTTTTAATTGCCAGCAGATGTATTACAAATGATGCCATGCAGCAGAACGTTTGGTCGTTTGCACTGTCCTTATGGCAATGACATTGCTTTTCTTCATAAATGTCCTACTAGGAAAAAATAAATTGAATAAAGTGTCTTGATTGTCGTTTGGTCATCTGTTTCCAGCACATTCATTATCAGCTGCCTGGTTCTTTTGTGGATTTCTACCAGGGCGCTTCTCTAGTTGAGAAAATGGCGATTTGGTGATTATGGGCATTAGAGAAATCCGTGGTATTTTGTCTCACAGAACCTGAGACTGCACCTACCTTCAGCGCTTCCCATTGCTGGTGCTCCTTGCTGCATTTAAATATCCATCTTCACCTTGAGTACTGGGATTAGTGGTTCCAGAGATTTTTTTTTTCCCCCTCTGTAGAGGATAAATTTGGCCCTACTTGTCAATACTAATTTAACCAGGATCAGGGATTTATTTTATTTATTTTATTTTACAGCTGTCTTTCATGTCCTTCCATTTATTTTTGAATTGGACACATTTGCTTGCTTATCTGAAAATACCAAATTATAGCAGTTACCGTGTGGTGTATTTTAGGATGCTTGTTGTAAGTTAAGGAATTTTTGCATTCAGAGATAAATTATTATCATGGCATGTAGGGAATGCAAAACAGCCCTTTTTTTTTTTTTTTTTTGCAAGATTTAACACATTTATCAAGCTCTGTTCCTGCAGCTTTCAATGGAAAAGTTGTATGATATGGATATTATGCTGTCTTTTTTCAATTTAAACATTGATTTGTGTGAAACATTAATATAATGATATTTGCAGTCTACCGTAGACAAATATAAGCAGAATTAGACACTCTAAATTGTTACAAATGCAACGCAATATTTAAATGTGAATGAAGGCTGTATTAATAATTACGGAGCGGAGCGCGCGGCAGTCCGGTTTGGATCTGTCCTCAGATTTTGGGCTGTTTTTCAATTCCTCGCACATCGCGCACATGATGGTTCGATGAATATTTTTATGAATGTGAATCCGTGCGCGATCGAGCCCAAAGCAGCGGAGCCCCGAGCGGAGCTGCCGTCCCGGCGGCGCGCTGGAATTACTGGAGCTGTCGGAGCGCCGCGATTGACACCCCGAGAAGAATGCTTTGTTTGTTTGCTCAGCAGTCATGTTTAATGCTCTTCGCTTATCAAGGTGATCAGCATGGTTCAGATAACACATGCCTGACACCGCCTGCCTTTTCTCACCAGCGTGTTGACCTTTTGTCACGTTTGCTTTTCTCTGGTAGGCAATTCCTGGCTTTAAGTGTGAATGGAGTAAATAATTCACATCAATATTTAATATAAATTATTAAAGTTTCTGTCAGCTCTTACAGTTCATGCTTTTATAGAGTTGGAGTAGTTCATCAGCCAAACAGATGAATTGTGCAGCTCAGCTGGACATTAGAGCTCCTCCATCGTGCTGCCGGGACTGGGGGAGGAAGCAGGGAATTAAATAGGAAAGGTAATGCAGCCTGCTCTTTGAGCACTGTGTGTTTTTCAGTAATGCACATTGTTTAGGAAGGCTCGAAGTACCAGAAAAATATCCAGCATAATTTATTTTTTTTATTCCTGTACTTTTTTCCGCCCTTCATGTTGCAAACAGAAATGCAGAAAACCCCACTGACCCCCGGCATTTTCTTCTACTCTTTGTTACTGGCCTTCCTTTGGTGCTGCAGGCCCTTCCTGGGCTTAGGGTGGGAGTACTGGTGTTTGGAGGTAGGGTTTGGTTTTTTGGGTGTTTTTTTTTTCCCCTCTCAATGTTCTTTTTCTCTTTTTAAAGACTGGTGTGGGGACCTAAGGTGATGAAGTTTCAGGGGTTTTTAGACCTTGTTTATAAATTACAGTTTATATTTTGCAAAATGACCTGTGATTGAATGTAGATTCTGGAAACATTTTTTTTTAAGGAGAAAAGCTCTGGTCTCTGACTGTAACAGCTCAAATGTGTTTATGGCCTCAGGAATTGGATAACAATAGCATGTTTTGCATAAAAGCATATAGTAAAAATCATTATGCACTTTAATTTTATTCAATTTTAGGTATTTCAGTTCTTTTGTTAATGATCAGTTCAATGCGTGTGGCACAGTCACAGGGACTGTAATAATGTGAATCACTGAATATCCTGTGTAATACAAATCCATCACCTGGAAGGGAGGTGGGTTTGTATCATGTGTTTACAGGTCAAACCCTTTTGCTATACTTCAGTCATGCATCAACATTTAAAGCCAATCTCTCATTCCTCATTGTCCAGCAGGTGGCTTTGTCATAGATTATTTAATTTTTAATCATTTATTGTAAGTGGAAAAGGTTATTTAGTAATATTATCCTGACAGCATTTTTTAAAGGAACAACAGTTTTCCAGTATGTCCTGTGGTGTATGACGGGGTCAATGGAAGCATCTAGAGAGCTTCAAGTACACAATCTAAATTAAGATTCTAAACAGGCATTACAGATGCTGGTAACTTTGGCAATTATCATTTTGTTTGGTGAACAGTAGTAAAACAGTGTGCGGTAAAAGTGTTTAGAGAGAGAGGATAAATAAATTGAACAGTTTTGCAATGCAAAGTGGTTTGTGGTGTTTTTGAGGATTTCTTGGCTCTTGCTTAACTGCTATTGTGAAGCCTGGAGCAGATTTTCCCATTGCTAATGCCCTAGAAGTATTAATTCACTTTGATATGCTAATTAGAGGGCATTATGCAAGAAATGAGATTAAGTGGCAGCATGAAGCCATTTGCCTGTCAGTAAATTGAGAGCTTTAGCATCAGGAGGAGCTTTGTTTTTTCTGAGTTTCTCTTGGTTTTGCATATAAATAAAATTGATTGAAAGGTCTAGAGAAGCTTCTAGAACATTGGTGGTTCTTTTTCTCCTTCTATGATTATTTAAACTTCATGTTAAAGCCTTTCTCTGAATATTAATTGATCTAATGGGAGATACTGAACATGAAGAATTTCATTGTATTCTCAGTTACTGTGTCTTAACAAAAGGAAAGTATTAGAATTCTTTGTGTCATCTGATTTTTGTGGGGTTATTTTAGATATATCTTACAGCTTTGTGTTCTAACGTCTCTGCCTGCTCACGGCTCCTGTGCTGAGAGCTGTACCTGTGTGGAGGGAGTTTTGCCAGTTCTGCTGTTTTGGGGGTTGGTGTGAGGGCCCAACCAGCTGGAGGCAAAGGGAAGGCTTGGATTCCTGGCCAATGGGGCTGTGGACATTTGTCACCCCCACTCACCCACAGCGTTTCCCACCATTTCTGATGCAAATCGCACTTGTATTTTCCTTCCTTTAGGAAGGAAGGGGTTGTAATATTGACCATAGATTTTATTCAACTGTCAGAAATGGTGTTAAAGTAACATTAAGGGATTGACTTACAGCCATAAGAGCGGGGGAATTTGGAGTTAATAGTTAAACTCTGCCCTTAACTCAACTCATTGAACCTATTTATTAGAGCATATATGATACATAAGATCACTGTGCTGAGACCTGTGCTGTAGCAGGATGCTCCAGTTCGGCTCAAAGATAAGACATTCTGATCTAGTTCAAATTTTCCTTTGTTTTTTGAGGTTTGGAGTTTCTGTGTGTGTGTGTGTGTGGTTGACATTCAGCCTCTGTTGCTTTACTACAGTTTTGTGATTAGTTTTCTTTTTGCAATATTGTTTTTAAAAAAATCAGAGAAGTAATTCTGGAAATTGAACAAAAATTTAGCGAAAAATAAACCCAAAGCAAACCCAACCCAAGCCTCTCTAGTCCTCTTTGCCTGAGTGCAGCAGAGTGGCTGTTTGAGTGCCCATCTCCTCCACAGATCATTGTCGCAAAGTCAATCAGGGGAGCAGTGCTGGAGTGACAGTGCTTGTTATGAGCCCCAATAGTTATTTAAAAGAAAGGAAAAAGGATAAAAAAATAGCCCAGAGCTGCATGCGGGGGCTGTTCATGCTGGATGCACATGCTCTCCCTGATCCTGGCAGCTGAAGTCTATCACTGTTGGGAAATTTTTAACATGAACCACATGAGACACAAACCACGGCGGTTTCCCCGGAGCCACAGGGGTTTCCACGTCAGCGCAGGACAACTGGCACGTGCACTGCGGGTCCCTGCCCGCGGCGCCCGCCCTGCTCCCCGCAACAAAGGGGCCCCAGTGCAGCTTCCATGGGAAGCGTGATGGCCCTGGTCGCCCACAGCTCCCCTGAGCTTGGCCCAAGGAATCCCATCAGGAATTTATAATCCAAAACTTTAGTTGTCATAGTGAACCTTTTTGATACTGGAAGGAACAAAACATCACCCGACGCTGCAAAGTCAGTTCTCACAGGCAGCAAAAGGAAGCGTTGCTGGGCTCTGGCTGCTCATTTTGGGTTTCAGATTGTTGAACAAAAGAACTAAGTAATGAAAATGTTCTGAACTTTCCCAGTACCAGTAGACCCCTGATGGCGTTGTTTCAGGACAAGATGATGCTGGAGAGGAAATCCTGGCATTGCTGGTTTGAGTTCTGGTGCTGCTGTTGACTGGGGAAGAAACCTTCCTTCCCCTTGAGTGAGGAGGGATGCGGTGACCTCGGCAGGGCAGAGCCCGAGCTCGGCCGCCGCCTCATGGAAGTGAATGCAAGAACTTGCTTCTTTTATCTTTAAAATGGGAATGTTAACCATCTGACTTTTTATGAAGGTTGTGTTGACTTGGTGCTGTGTGTTAAAAAGGAATATATTTATCAAGTGTTGGGTTTAATTAAAATTGTTTTGTCAGAAGTAAACTATCAATACTATTTACAGTATCCACTTCATTCCACTTCGGCCGCAGATGAATCTTACCTCCTGGAGATGAAGAAATTAAGCTTTCCTTAGACTTCTTTTCTTGGCTTTAATCTGGAATGTTTTTTTACTCCATAGTTAGACCTGTGCTTAAAGGATTTCAGGGTTTTGTGCCTTGGTGGTGGGTTTGCTCAGTACAGAAAGAGAAGGTTTGCTCCCGTCACCGGAGATCGGTGCTTTCCTTGCACAGTTGCTGTTCAAGGCAGGGTGGCACACTCGAAAGGCTGTGCCAGGCACACTTTCATGTATTTGTTGATTAAAGAAGGAAGCGTGTTTTTAGTGAGGTTTGTAATTACAGAACACCCAAATGTTTGCTTGTTTTCTTTCATGCGAGATCCTGGTAGCGTGATTGACTGTCACTAGTAAGAACAAGTTACAGTAGATTGTGCAATGATTCTTATTTGACTTCAAGGATGTATTTATTACCATTTTTGAACAAATTATACTAACATGAAAAGTTGTGGAAATGATTGTGCACTAGATAAGGTGATACATTACAGGAGTGGTTGGGTTTAT